>CM056391.1:17194753-17240490 GCA_029718625.1 Synaphobranchus kaupii
TTCTGAAAATATTTGAGGTGAGAAATACAGTAGGCCATACAGTTGCTGAATCTTGATTAATATTTGATGTGCAACGTCTAGTTTGACAGTTCAATCCGAGTTATACGAAATAATTTGTACAATGTACGTTAATTTATGCAAATGACGATGGACACAGCACCTCTGCCCCCACCCCTCTTCCTCGCTCACCCCACAAAGAATTTTTCATAATTGTGTAGTAGGTGGAGACAGGCTGAGACAGTGGGTGTGGTTACTCTTTAATGGTCCGGATTGGTCTGACAGAGCCCACCCCGAGCTGTTCCGACGTTAAGGGGACATTCCCCTCGGCGTGGAGGGCAGCTCAGTTGGGCCGGATGGGGGAGGACGAGATGGGGCGGTGCGTGGAGGCTCTGGGTCGGGACGGCTCCCTCGGACCCGAGCAGAGGCGGACACTGTGGACCAAACTGAGACGGGTCAGTTCCCATTTCTCTACCGAGAGATGCGTTTGAACATCTGTTATCCTGACATGCCCTGAGATGGCCTGACAAAGGTGGTGAAGAATGAATTGTGTAAAGAAAAGTGGTTGTTTTTCACCAGTCGTATGGCCCAGTGAAAGCCTTAAGGCCTGACCAGATCCTGGAGCTCGGCTGCATCGTCACGGAGATGAACGAGCGAGAACTACAGGAGGCTAACCTGACTGACCTGGGGACAGTGGCCCATCTGGGGACCCTGACAGGATGGAGCCCGAAGAAGGTTACGAAAACTGTCACACGTCTTATATTTGTGTTCTGATCTGCTGGATTCACTTGGGTTCATGTACAGGAGGTACAGCAGAGTGAAACAGTCTTGCTACCGTCCGCCATTTTGTTTCAGATGAGGGCAGCCGCGGTGAGCTTCCTGCGACGTGGAAGACGAAAGGTGGAGGAGCTGGGAGAGGCAGAGCTCGCATCACTTGGAAACCTCCTCTGTGGATTCACCTCCTCAGAAATCAGACGCCTGGATCCCTACAACCTCAGGTCAGGCAGATAATTATATAAATAAAACGAATCACAACTAAACACAATATCTGACAGCTCTGAAGGACCTGTAAGATTATGACCATAGCTAAATTGAAATCACAGACAAGAACATCATATTTCCTTCGTCCTATTTTTCCGTGCATGGTTCAGTTTGGCTGTTCTGTTCCTGAGAGAACTGGACCTGCCCTGCACAGAGCAACAAGCCGAGGCCCTAACCTCTCGGCTGTACAGTCCCCTGGGCTTTGGACCAATCAGCAACTGGGGCTCTGAGGTCTTCACTGAGATTGGGACTCTGGCAGGTACAGTGACATCATAGCAGAGACCCAGATGGGTGCCATACGCTGACATCACCACACATAGACCCAGATGGGTACCATAGTCTGACATCATCACAAATGGACCCAGATGGGTAACAAGTTGCATCCTTATCTAGTGGCGCTGCCAGACATGGTACTCTCAGCCCTGGTGAGGGAGCAAATTGAAGGTCTGACCCCAGCAGCTATCGCCCTGATTCCTCCTGACAAGTTGGCGGTGAGTCTTTTTAAAGCAACTTGCACGTCTCATTACAGCTGTTGCTATTCTTGTAAATCTATATAGTACAAGGACATAATATGCATACAATACATGTTTTTAACAAGGAAAAGCAAAATGTTTGTGTACTAACGCAGCTAATAAATGGTTCCAGTATGTCTCAGTACTCAAACAGACAGTAAATATAATTATTTATAATTTTTATAGCAGCTGCTTTCATCTCAATGTTGTGTTGGTCACGCTGACAGAGCTCCCTGCAGCAGGGGCCTTTCTGTAATAAGATCTCCATAGCAACAGACCTAATCCTCCAGAGGATTGAGCAGCGGAGGCCCGCAGTGCGATGGGAGATTCAGTAACTCAGCGGCTCTCTCTCGGTGCCATTAAAACGGACACTCCACTGCCGTTCCTTCACAGCTCGTTTACCTGCACCTCTTAGTCATCGTCGCACACGCAGAGCTAACGGCGACTTGTTTCGGTCAGTGCTGTTGTCAGTGACACTTCAAGCGGGTTTTGCGACCTGCTTGGGTGATTGAGGGGAATTGTGGGAAATCGCAAGCTGGTAATAATACCAAAATGTCATTCCTGTATGTGGGTAGCAAGGTAAGGCAGCCAAATTAGTTTTGTTCTCAAGAATTTAAATGGGAGTATCACAATTAAATAGATCATATCTGCATAAATTAGGTGACTCACTCACAAATGGGCTAAAACAATCTCTACTGTAAGCTCCTGCAACAAGAGGTGTTGTAAGTAACAGTAAGTGCTGTCTGTGGCTGAGCACGTGTCCTTCCCCCAACATCCAGGTGGTGTTTAGTGTGACTCAGCTGTCCTGGCTGAGCCAGGAGCAGGCGTCTGCAGTGACTCAGGACCAGTGGGCTGAGCTGGGCAGCGAGCAGAAGCAGGCCCTGGTCCATGCGCTCTATGAGGGAGAAGTCATTCAGGAGCACAGGGGTAGGAACCTTACCACTAAAGCCAGACAGAAGGGTTGGTTCAATTCACCGCCCATTGGACCGACTGGATCACGCACACGCACACGCACACACACACACACACACACACACACAAACGCAGAGACTTAATTAATGTTTATTTTCAAGCGGTGGTCATGAGAGGCACTTGTTGTAACTGTGGACTCAAGTAGATATTATGGTAAGACTGAGGACAGCAGTCTTGCTGACTGCTGAGATGCAGTATGCTGTCATGCGTCTTGGTCGATATGGCAGGTCTGATAAGGTGCTGATACCCTGTGTTTCTGCAGGGAGGAACAGAGCCACTCCAGAGTGGTCGATCGACAGCCTGTCCGTGTGCGTATTACACCTGTGCTGTCTGTTATGCCATCTCTTATAAAAACAGACACCCCTTTGTGTTTCTATTCTCTTTGTCCTTCTTTATGGAATTATTACATTTATAAAAAAATATTACATTTTTATTTGTGTTTGTGTCTTATTGAAATCAAACGGATGTTTTAATTCACTTCTGGATGTATTGGTCTCTTGAGTATGAAAACATTTTTATCCTTTTTATTTTCATTCACATTAGAAATATTTTCTACATATGCATTTCAATTGAATTTGATTTCAATTATAGATTCTGCCCATATCCTTTTAAAACAAATGCACCACTGAAATCATCAGACCATTAGTGTCAGACCGCTGCTATTCCTGTGATGTTAAAATGGCATTTTTTCAATTGGGCTTTGTGATCACATGACTAGTAGTCCTGTATTATATGATCCTTCCAATGCCATGGAATACGGAAAATGGCTCAGTTACCATGGTGACAACATTAGTCTTGGCAAAATAACAGTTCAGGCAATTTTCTTTTATCTGGGGATGAAAGCTGCTCACTAAAGCTGTCTAAACAGAGGAATTAGGTTAAAACACAGAGAAACAACATAATCTAATAACTAGATGACAAAGAAATAACACTTATTTCAATGGTATTTTCCTATTATTCCATTCTAACAGCTTTTTGGATAAGACTATGATTAACTGCCGACTCAAATAGCAGAAATGTAATCGTGATTTGACCATAGAATGTCAGAGCATTACAACCTGTGCCACAGAGAGATCAGTAGTAAGGAACAATAGCACATAATTAGAATGTTATGAGACTGGCATTTCAATCAAATGCTACTTAAATATGACTCATAGCTGTATGACACAGAGGGGCATATATAAGCCACTCGTCATTAGAACGTGATAGCTATGGTATCTGAGCTTTATGAGGAGCTGTGTTCCCATTATCTCAACATTTGGGAATTCATAGAACCATATAGAATGTATTTTAAGATACTCAGCAAAAAAACACAGCTTAGTGTTACAGTAGAGTTTATTGAGTACCAGTATTTTCAAGTTTGTGCATTTTTGGAATAAATAATACTTTAATTTAAACATATATAGTACATTTCTCTCAAGGTATGACAGCCACAAAAGACATAGGGTTTGACATTAACATTTTCTTTGACTGTCCCGGACAAGCAACATTTGTAGTTTGGACAAGTAAGATGTTCTCTTGACTTGTCTTATTGGATAAGAATTAAAATTGTTATGGAAAATGCTAAGGTAGCCACAGGCAGCTACCCCAAAGTCAGTAATTGTGTATTAGCACATTGTGTGTGTCGGCTGGTTATCAGTAACTGCGGCGTTTCCTGCTCACTGTACTGTCCGATGTGTGCTCAGTCATTGTCATTTTTCACAAGAGCTCGTGGCAAAAAGCTCAAAATTCTTCAAATAGACCATCTACCTACAATAAAAAAGGTTACTGTTGATTATTTCTTCTCAAAAATGTTTGTGAGCTTTACTTAAGACAACAGCACAGTAGTCGCAGCAAGCAATATATAAACATTTGCACATTGAGCTAGTGGAGCTGATATGATGCATTTTGAGCAGGTTATTTATTACATACGTGCAGTATTTCATACTTTTACATAAAATTGCTATTTGAAGAATTTATGATGCTAAAAATGTTTTTGAGTGAGTGCACATTGTAATTGTACAGAACAATTGTGGAACAGCACCAGTGGCTACTCTTTTTTTTTGCAGTCACTGGAAGTGGCCATTTAAAAACCATCAGAAGCAAAAGGTTTCCTTGTACCAACAGTGGGGTACGAGGACATGGAAGCAACTCTGAGCGTTGATTGGCAGATCCAGCTATTTAATTGGCTGCAAGCAGGGTCCATGTTGTTCTATTTTCACTGTTTGGAATAAGCCTTAAATTCAACAGATGCATATTAGCCTGGCTTGCTTTACATTGTCAGGCAGGCGACAAATCTATCAGTTCTGCATATGTACGTATGTAGCAACTTGTCCAGAGGGTGTATGATTGAAACCTTTTGGTTTCAATTTAAAGTGCATCGTCTATACATTTGTATATTTCCATTTCAACCACAGAAAGGATCACCGGTGTCACTGGTTCATCGGGTTGGCTTATTTTACATTTGTTTAGCAGGCACACAGCAAAATCTTCAGTGTTAATTCAATTATAATGAGTTCACACTGGGTAAAAGGCAGACTACTCTATCATTGTAAACAGTACTCCGAATATAATTCATTTTACACTAAGCATTTCTGCTTAGTGCAGGTGAGCTATCTGTCAGTGGCCCAAAAGGACAAATGCTTCAAAGCTTAATATCAAACGCTAGGCCATTTGAAAAAGCTGGCTGACCGCAGTTCTACTTGAACTGGTTTATGGGTTGAGGGACTCGGATGTCCTGGCCCTTCTCCAGTCGCTTCTCGCAATCGACCAGGTAGTTCACGCCATCGATCACGATCTGGACAAGTTCAACCTGGAAACACAGGGAGTGAAGTGAAGTTACACATCAAAGCCTTTTAGTTTCTGCTGGACACACACACAGACGTACTGAAACAGTGACGTTATCTGTCGGATGGCTGGATTTGATTGGAAATGCAGCTTCTCGGTCTCCTAAACGAATAGACCTTGATTTAATGAAAAGGGGCAACAAAAGTATTTGTTAGGAGACACCCCAATCAAAGCTACTTACAAAGGCTTTTATTTTTCATTTAAAAATCCATATAGTTACTGAAGCATTATATGTTGAGCATGTAACAGCAATTCCCCATCTGAGAACTGGATCTGCATCTCTGGACTTTGAGTCCATCTCCTTAAAGAGTAATGGCACACACTGTCTCAGCCTGTCTCCGGCCTACTACACAATTTTGAAAAGCACTTTGTGGGGTCCGTGAGGCAGAGGGGTAGGGGGCGGGGGAGTTGTGTCCATCCTCATTTGCATAAATGAAGGTACAATCTACAAATTATTTTGTATAACTCGGATCAAACTGTCAAACTAGACGTTGCAGATCAAATATGAATCAAGATTCAGCAACTGCATGGCCTACTTCTCACCTCAAATATTTTTAGAAACGTATTTTAATGGACTGTTTAGATAAAATAAGAGAGTTCATGAATAGGCCGCCACGTTGTTCCGGTTTAAAAACGTGGAGCCGAAACCAAAGGACCAAAGTGCGTCTAACCAATAAGGTGCCGGCTATTTCCGTTGTGGGCGGCAACAGTTATCCATATTACGTAGAGTTATCAGTTATCCATATCTGACATCACGATTGGGGCGGGGTCAGTTTGGGGAGCAGAAAGAAAGAGAGCAGCACCAAGACGCTTTTCTACCAGTTTCTTCTGATATATGATATTATTTCAGAATTGTTGAAATAATGGAATGGATGAATAAGTTTCGTTATAAGGTAGGCATACAAACACGTTTACAGCTAAAAAAGAAAAAAAACATGATCTCGAGTGTTGTTACCCTTTAATCACTGCACTATTTTTTGAAAGAACAGGTGCTTTTTATTCCCAGAGCGTTACGGGATAGCTGTATTGCAGCTCACCTCAGACTTGCCAAGCCGGTCCAGGTTGGAGATGTCAAAGGTGCTGCCCACAGCGGCGGTGTCCACCCCGCCGGTGCCTCGTTTCTGCAGCCGCAGGTTATCCAGGATCTTGCTAAAGCGAGGGTCCTGCGGTGAGACGGACAGGGGCAAGAGCTTAGCGAAACAGCCTCCCGGTCATCTCTCTGACCGGCAAGCGCTCGCACATCGAGAGAAGGGCTGAGCCGCACCTTGCTGAGGCGAGGCAGTTTGACGTGGACTCCGGCCCTCAGCCCCGTTCCCAGGTTGGAGGGGCAGGTGAGGACGTAGCCCAGCCTCTCGTTCCACATGAACTCCCATCCCTTTTCCAGGATCAGTCTCTCCACCTGGCGACGCCAAAAAGCCGGTCACAGGAAGCGGCACTTCGCCGGGCGCGCCGCAAATCAATGTCTGTCCCACTGAACTGCGATCGTGACTCGTAAAATCGAAGTGAAATGTAGCCTTGGACCCTCAGTACACAATCTCAGGTGACGAAGGTTGTTATTTATATTTGCAGGATGTTAGGGATGTTATTATGACTAAGGATGCTATTTATATATGCAGGCACAAGTACATGACATTTGATGAATTGTGATTATATTATCCTAAGGTTAATTCTGAAATGCATTCTGCTGTCAGAGGATGAGTTATAAATAAATATATATTCCTTAGAATGTATGAAATATTTCAGCATCAAATAGCTGAACTACTTGCCATGCAGTCTAAGAGTACACCTATAATTTACCAAACAGGAGGAACGATTTTCTGTATATAGCGAAGAACTCATTCTGTCTGGGGGTGAAACAGTCACAGGAAGTAACTATGTGCCCGTACCTCTTTGAGTCCCGTGCAGAAGCGCTCGAACACTCTCTTCATGTTCCCCCCCTTCTCCATTGAGATCACCCTGGTGTGGTCCTCCTCGTTGATCCACACCAGGAAGGTCTTGTCGTTGTTGTGCCTGCACGTGCCGAGGACGGAGGGTGGAAAGAGCACAGGAGAAAAGTGACACAGAGCTAAAATTATGATTCGTTGACACCCTACACGCTGAGAAAAAGGTACGAAAAGCAGCTTTGGCACAAACGCTTGTCCCTGGGTTGTTACTCTATAGTAGATAAAATTGTACCCCGGGACAGCAATACATAATTAATTTGTACCTTTTTTTACTTGAAAGGGTACTTATTAGTACCCAAGTAGCACATAATTGTACTTTCAGGGTACAATTTGGAAATGTGTTCCTTAAAGAAGAAACGGTACACCTCCGCTGTACCGTTATTTCTGAGAGTGTACGGAAAAGCTACATCCTGCGTCCTCCATTAGCTTACAACAAAGGAATTCGATGTCTCATAGCTGCTCATAAGTCCTCTGTGGACTCTGGAAAACTCGAGCAAAACTCGAGTGAAATTTAAGGAATACAAGTGAAACGGAAAAGGCGATAGGAGCAGATTTGGATGATAAGGTCAGACAGAGTGTGCGGATGAATAATTGAGGAGTGCATTGGCATGCTGTCGGTGTTGTGGAATGAAGAGTCAGAAGGCATTGATGTCGGATTAGGGTATAGCAGGCTAGCAACACACAGTACTATTTATGGACCGTGGTGGAAATAAGAGACAGTCGGGAATGTTTTTTTTTTTAAAAATCCTTACTTGATGTTGAAAAGAAACAAGCTGGTACAAATATGGAGAACACAAAAGTTAAGATATCCTTTGACAAAACAATACCGTTATTCATAAGTCAGTGAAATTTGTGGAATATGCATTAATATATGCAGAAATGATATGTCTTATTATTATTTACAGCCATCTTGGTTTACCAGATTCCACGTGCATCTGGCCAGTCACGGGCCATCCCTGCACAGGTCAGGAGAGGAGAAACTGGCTTGTCAAACAGGAAGTGGTCCTGCGTGGACAGAAGTGAGACAGATAAAAATGTTTTATTCACGTGTTTTATGTATTTATGCGTGTATTTACGTTCCCCTTACTTTCAATACTGAAAAATCACACCCTTGATTAGATTTTTAGTCGGAGGAAAAAACCTTGCACAATGGATTCATTTTGACCCCGACTTGGGATAAGCAGTTCTCATGCGCTGGAAGAATGAGTAAGTGTTTATTCACTGTGATAAGCTCTTAGCTCTTAGGATACCCCGTTCAACAGCAGATGCCATTGGGAGGTCTTACGTCAATCAATTGTTGCTGCTCCTGGTCGGTCATCTGGGTCAGGCTGTAGTATTGGCCCTTCAGTTCTCCCTCGAGTCCGTTGAGAGCGTCCGCCACCACCCGCTCCACCTCCCTGCGCTCGGAGCGCGTGCAGGCCGGGGGCAGGCTCAGGCCCCGGATACTGCGGCCCGTCCGCACTCGGGAGGACAGCACGTAGCGCTCGTCAAACTGCCCCGACCGTATCTGCCGGAGATCGCGACAGCGCAGTCGTACATTTTAACAGCCTCCTCCAGGCATCAAAAACAAACAGACCTTAAACCCTGTTTAAGTGTTTGCCTAGCTGGTGGATTCATTTTCCCAATATTTGATTTTGCTCCTCCAATGCGTTATATACAGGCCTCAAGATTTATCGTCAGCTGCTTGTAGAAATATTATGGGTGCCATCTGTTACTCTGAGAAATATATTCCTACCTACCTTTCTTGAGTCCAGGTCAGTCGGGTGTGTCATTGTCTTAGGATCATAGCCATTATGTCTCTCCTTGATGACAGGGTCAAATAATTCAGCAAACACCTGAGGCGAACACAAACCACACCAGCACATGTCAGAACATAGCACTAGGCAGTTGCAGGTGACCTAAAAGAGGTGGTTCATGGCAATTTTTCACTTCATTCAAAACCTTTAACAGCCAATGGTGTCATATTGTCACACTCAATGTTGGCGAGTGGCACTGCCGCTGACCAAGACATTGTATTGTCTTGACTCCTACAGTAGCACAATCGCCTAGTGTTACTGAACAAGTGCTTCAACTTGATGTGAACGTTTGAAATAAATGTGCTAACAGTTCAGAATATTCTGCTGACTGGAGTTACTAGTGCAGTTGTTGCAACACTGTGAATTCCTTTACTGGATTCCTGACTGGTGCACATTACATTTTATTCAATTACAAACATAAACAACCTTAGAGGTGCTACAGCTCGTTTATGTGGTCCAGTCAGGATACAAGCTGCAGGATATTACATTTTAGGTACTGCGATTTAAAAAATGCTGAACACAATATTCTTATAGGATGGCCCTCACCTCATACGACTCTTCGTCCCCTGCCACCATTCCCACAGTCTTAATAAAAGGGTGTCCAGGGTTGTCCACTCCAGTCTGAATGGCTTCATCTAAGGTGTAGCCATTGGGTGTGGATTTGCCGCACAGCGTGGCATAGATGGCAGGAGTGAGCTGACTGGCCATACAGTTGTTATGTTTTCGTAAATCTGGATATTCTGCACTGTTGGGGAATTATCTTTGTTAGTTAACTGAAGAAGCATGAAGACACAAAACAGCTGTCTGCCAAACACATGTCTGCCAGGGCTCTTTGGGTTACATTTTCTCCTCCCAACGACATCCCACATGACATGAATCGCCTATGACGAGCACATACCCCCTCCTGTAGCACTGTGTGGCCTGTATGTATGTGCTGTAATTTAGTCAATGCCATGCAGGCGAGTGCATCAGCGGAGTTTACCTGCTTCAGCTACGATGCCCCTCAAATATACACTTTAAAATGTAGCCTACTATTTAAAATCTTATCTCTTATCACCTTGCATAATAATCCCTTTTTCTGATGACTCACCTAACAACCAAATAACTAAAGTGATACTGCAGTCAAAAACCGACTTCTCGCGTTGAAAACCAATGTTTTGGGTTAGACTATGATCATACACAACAGTTTTTATCCGAAAATCTCATATTGCGTCGAAGTGGGTGTCGTCTGAGTTTCTGGGCTCTATCTTGGCGATCTTAGCGCTTCGTCTAAGCGCATGGCGTTAAGTGCATTTAGGGCGTGTCCAAGTCCAGTTTTGCTATTTTAACGGCGTGTTTTTTGGGCGCTAAGCATGGCACAACGTGCAAATGGGCTGAACCTAGTCTCTTCATTAATTATAGGTGTGTCTTGGGCGTGACATGCAATAAACCAATCAAAATGTCATATCCCATTCCCTTGAAAAGCTTGCTTTTCCACCTTGGCGGATTGCTTATATCAGGGGTTCTCAATCCTGGTCCTGGGGGACCCCTGTGTATGCTGGTTTTCGTTGCAACCGCAGTTGCAATCCCAGAATTTTAACAAGCTGTTAATTTTTCTTAATTAGGTGCTTTTCATGTTTGGAGGAATTATTCGCCCACTTAAGACACATTATGTCAGAAATAGCTATGCATGCCATGTAGAACAAACTCCCCATGTTCACATTGTGCTTATTGTGCTATATTGCAACAATTACATAAGAAAAGGTTACAAAATAATGTATTTTCACTCAAATGAAAGAGTGAAGTGAATCAATAGGCTCCTAATTAGGTTGTTGAACACATGTGTTTAACTCAATTTTTTCTTTAAGCTTAAGACAATGCAGGTTTGGCTCGTTATCATTTGCTTTGTGTTTGAATTCTTCATTATCTACAAAATGGTTAATTTTAGTGGCCATGTGTCCACACTTTCACCAATTAGGAGCCTATTGATTCAAATCAGTCTTTAAATGGATCTGTTAAATAATTTTCTTATCTTTTTTAAATAATATAGCACAATGTGAACATGGGGTGTTTATTCTACATGGCATCCATAGCTATTTCTGATATAATGTGGCTTAAGAGGGTGAATAATTCCTCCAAACATGACAAGCACCTAATTAAGAAAAATTAACAGCTTGTTAAAATTCTGGGATTGCAACTGCGGTTGCAACGAAAGCCAGCATACACAGGGGTCCCCCAGGACCAGGATTGAGAACCCCTGGCTTATATGATGGCAACGTGCTAGTGCGTGTTTAGTGCGATCAAGGAATAGGCTATATGGATCAATAGTAGCCTATGATCAATATTATTCGGACTAACCATTATGAGTTCCCGGTAATTCCTGACAGTGCTGTTATTTTACAAAGTATATGCGGTTAAATTTCGTTAAAAGCACCTGCAACAGCTGAGAATAAGCTACCAATGGCTTCCGTCTCACCTTAGAAAACGCCAAATTAGCCTGCTTGTTTAACAAATTTTGTTTGATTATGCAATGAAGCAATGAACTCATGTTCAAGCTTCATCCGAAGTTCATTAGGCTACCTGCATTCTAATTTTGATTAATAACATAATGTTATTTTGCCTTAATGATGACAATACAATAAAGCTGTCAGGTTGGCAACCCAGGTTCACGCATATTTTCCCTTGTTTTATAATTTCCTGCTTGTGGAAATGTGACCAAGCTGTTTTACTCGTAGTGTAGGCTAATGCTTTTAAACAATCCACTTTCCCAGGAAGACCATGAAAAGTGTAATTTACAGCAGGGGAAACAGACCTGCTCACGCATGAAGTTAAAGCGCACATGCAGAGAATGGCATTAAAATTAATTGTGAATTAATTGTGTAACGTGCTGCAAATTTTCTTCGTTTCTAATTAGATGCTTAGTTCTCTTTAAAATCGTTTTGTACAGTTATGGAATAACAGGTGAAATCAGTGGGGTTTTAATAAGCTGAGAGCATTGAAACCTTGTCACTGTCATTTTTAAAAATTTATTTGTGAATCAGTTTCATTTATTTGTGAATCGGTTGCATGAATTTGTGGATCAGCTGCATTTATTTGTGAATCCATTTCATGTATTTGTGAATCAGTTGCATGCATTTGTGGATCAGCTGCATTTATTTGTGAATCCATTTAATTTATTCGTGGATCAGTTGCATTTATTTGTGAATCAGTTTAATTTATTTGTGAATCGGTTTAATTTATTTGTGGATCAGCATTTATTTATTTATTTATTTATTTTTGAGACAATAATACCCCCATAATATTTGCTCTGTGTCCTGTGCCAGCTACACAGAATATGCAGTCCTTCAGCACAATGACAGCGCAGCTCAGCTGGTGGACTACAGACTGAAAAGAAGTGGCGATTGGCTGCACACTTTTGAGAGGAAGCATGCACCAGGGGTGCGTCCCAATAGTCAAACAATTCACCCTCCCTTCCTCCACTACCACCTCCTCTACTCCATGCCCCGGAAACAGATCTTTGTGTTTTAATCTAATGTTGCTGATTACATCTTAATTACGTATTAATGGTTACATATTAATTAATGTCTCGACGCAAACCGCAATGTCAGCTACATTGTATACTGTACATGCAAATACTTGTACTCTCTGAAAATTTTTTTCCCCTGCATAAATAATTTCTAGATCCATCCATGGGCAATGGTACAGGCTTTCAATTGGACATTCCAAATCTTGGAATAACAAAAAAATTTGTGGGCAGAAACTTGTTTAAGGGCATGTCCCACATATTATTTATTATGGATTATTACCCAGGGATAATATCACGGAATATTAACTGGGTGGTACACGAATAAGTGCCTATGAGCAAAAAGTTCAGTAAAAATGAACACACATTGATAATGTGATGTTATGATAATTTAAATGCCTCTGTATAACTGCACTTGCTATGCAAATAAACACTGTAGGTTAATGTTGCCTAATGACTGTCTGTATTATAAGTGAAAGCTAATGAATATAGCTAGTCCTCCGTACTTGAACACACCGACGAATATGACATGATCACATGCCTGTGTCTGAGGTGTGTTTTGCATTCAGCAGAACGGAAAGCTTCATTGCTTTGATGTCATTGTAAATCCTTAATTCTCCACTTCATTCTAAATCAGTGAATTACAATGTTATTAAAGCCGGGAAGTGAGCCTGTGTTAGCGAAAATGAAGTACGTACTTAACTGAATTCATTGAACGATGGAGCCTACCTTTGGACCAAAAATAAATAAATAAATAAATAATACACCGCATTCCAACAGTAGTCTACAAACGGAATGTAATTGTTCTTCTTATTATTATTAAAACGAGTTCATTTTAAATCTATCTCTTGCAGTAATGAAAACGTGTTGTGGGACCAATAATGTGGTTTACAGATGAGGAGAAATTTTAAGGTTCATTGACTTGGAGGATGCTTTATGACTCCAGAACATTCCATCCTGTTTCCATAACATTTGCAGGCTTCCCCAAAACAAGCATCACATCGTTAGCGTTGATGGGATGGAGGGTCTAATGTGAAAATATGAAGGTATTTCCAAATTTCTTTGCATATTTAAGCAGCTATGAAACACTCGTTTTCCCAATTTCAGTGACGTGGAAAAAATGTAACGTTAATTTTAAGGGATTCCACAATGTAGACCCCCCCCCCCCCCCCCAAAAAAAAGAAAATATTATTGTGTGGCAGCCACTTCACAAAGTAAGAATGCTCACGACAACGTTCCTACAAATTGACATGGTAAACTTGTTAAGGGAGAAATATAAAAATAACTGTAGTGCTCAGTCGGACTTAGGCTAACGTTATTGTATGAGATAACGGGTTACCTGGCGGGGTACGTTCTCCTAACAAGGGATCCAGCGTCGACATACTCCTTGTTTAGAAATAGCCCGGTCGTTAAGGAGCCCACTCCCACTAACGAGAGGATACGAACACTTCTTTTATAAGAAAAAATCCTGGCGAAAGTGCTTGCCATTTTATTTTCACTGAACGGAGAACCAGAAGAGCGGAAGATGCAGTGAAGGTGTACAGTGGGAAGGAATCCGAATGTGAACTGAGGACACGGCAGCCTACGTGATGTGACTGCTAAATAAAGCCGAGTGGCGTGATCAATACCCACGGAAACCATACTGCAGCAGGACTGACATTCCCCGTTTAAAAACCGTTAATCCACATGAAACTTCAAATCTAAACATTGTTAATGTACACATGCAGTATTCTACTCCAAAACCTTATGAACTTTAGCCTACTAGTTACCAACAATAAAAGCGATATCAAGGTTATCTAAAAGCAAACATTCGTTGACAAAGCTACTGAGTGGGAAATATAATCTAAATTCATGTAAACCACCGTATTCGACTTCCAAACGGACGTTAGATATTTCCTTACGTTGGCCTACTGCAACGAATAAGGCTGCTTTTGTAACAAGTGAAATATAACGGAATTGTGTAATGAACAAATGAGGTGGCTTTCACCTGTGCAAATTAAGGATAAAGGTTTTCATATAGGTTTAGTTAAGTTGCTGTAGGGCTCAGTATGTATTATTCCCAAGAGTACAATTTGACTGGCCCACATTATCATTAGCCGCTCGGCAGTGCATAGCATGCAGTTTGACAATCAACTATAGCTAGACAAGAACGCATGGAAACCACTCATGGAACAGTCTAGTTATGTTACTGGTCTTTCCTGCAGGCTTTAGGGCTACCCCTTTATGACCACCTCTTTAATGTTTTATGAACTGACATTTGGATTATCAGTGTCTCTTTGACTTGTGTCCAGTAGGCACCATTCGAGTGGGTTGCATAATTTATGTCAATGTCCAGTTACTGTCAGCTAGAAGTCATTGCATATAGGCTACTATACTGACATGGACTTAAGTAGCATCTACAGCATGTCCTATGCAAATGAATGCCGCTAGACCGCTATCCTGCTGTTCCAATGATGGAGCCATGTTTTGGGATTTGGAATGACCTCCTCCAGTTATCTTTATCTGCCATGTCATTACTTTGAGATGGCTACTCGTTTGTTTTGGAAACCTGACTTGTCCTGCTTATGGAACATCTGATCACCTCACTCACCCTCCAAATAAAAATGGACCCAATTCCTCTTAAAAAGGTTTACATAAACAGACATGAAATAAAAATGTTTATATATTTATTTTTGAAATTATTTGCAGCAATTATTTGCAAATGTATTTGATATTGTACAAGTAAAACCCACCTCATTTTTGAACAAAAACAATAAAAATAGTGTATTTCCACGCAAACAAGTAAATAAATACAATCTTATTTAGCTTAATCTCCATCAAGTCTGACATTTTGAGCACATAAAAATAATACATTTTTACACAGTTGTCTAAGCAGTCTTCTACATCTCAAAGCAGGACATCAGACAAATGTATCTTGACAGGGTGCACCATCGGGCCCAGTTTTTAAATTGATTATGTAATTTAATTGAATAATCTTTCAGATTAATATGGTGTAAAGTATGTTAAACACAGGTGTGATGATTAAGTCCATTCAGACATAACCAAATACCTAAGCAGCACTTGATCACAACGGAAATGTGACATTTTGATACAGGCACACCACTCCTTTTCGGCCATGGGCTGATGACTGTAACACTTTAAAGTTTCTGCTGATTGCCCAATCAAAAATCTTGTTTTACAAATGAAAAAGCGAAATACCTACAGGTATCACATGCAGTAATTAATGGACGTACACTGGTCCATAGACCTCAAGACAAATACACCTGCCATATGTACAATGTTTCTGGTAAATGAAGCAGGTATGGTGAAGAACCAGAACATAACATTTTAGGCAAAGACATCAATCCAGCAGTCTCTTCCTGCTGTAGGTCTTAGCCTGGCGTCTGGGAGGTTGACTGAATGGAGACAACTCTGGTTCAACACTGGTTGTCTTATGAACATGGCTCTCAGATTCTGAGTCATCTGGAAAAAAATGAATAAATAAAAAACATTTGTTTACAGTCCATTTTTTTATTTTTTTTTACACATTACACATTTTTGTACCATTTCCGCCCTACCAATACTGAATACCCATACTTTCAGTGGAACATGACAATAATGGCCCAGCTGAATTCACATTGTAATTTGAGGTCGCCATAATTGGTTTTGAAGAGTAAAATTTTAAAATGTTACATTTTTATACACTAAATGTTGTGAGTGACAGTCATTATCATCTACCACCGAAACTATTCGGTTTGTTGCCGAGATGTTTTTTTTTATATTGACGGCTTCTTACAGCACTTCCAATGTAAAATTTAGGAATAGTCAAGGCCCTTCAGTTTATTAAAAAGAAAAAGTATACAATACTCTAAAAAGATACTGCAAAGATTATAAACAACTAGTCATGTTCATGCAGTCAGACTAACCATTCCATTCGGTCTGTTTCTTAACCATTGTATGGTTTAGAAAATAGAACACTGATGTAACAAAGTATATGATCGTTTAGATTTTTGCTGTACAGGACGGCTATGGCAAAAAGGATTGATTTGCAAAATGCATAAACCAACAAACAATTCAAACATAGTTAACCCTCATATTGTGTTCAGGGGCAATTTGACGCAATTCAGTTTTTGACATCTCAAAAGGGTAACAAAGCACTAAAACAACTTATTTTAGATGATAACTGATACATGATGATAACTCAGCACAGCGGTTGATCTGCATGGAGAGGAGATAGAGAGAGCGAGTGAGCGGTATAGCTAGCTTACAGTTTAGCTTTTTTGAATATTCTAGTTATAGTAGCCCATTTATTTTTGCTATATTTTTTTATTTATTGTTAGCTTGATAGTCCCTTGTTTTTTTACTTTGTTTTTCAGTCTAGCTTAGCAAGTAGCTAGCTAGTTTATTTATTTTTTAAATAAATATATAGGCTACTTTATTAATAATAAATATATAGTATAAAGCATATGCAAACTGCGTATCTGACAGGAACGTGGAGAGCTACTCTCTGCGTTGCATGCACGGTGTATATTTGCACGATATTTCCTGTATTTTAATGTTAAAACAAAACTAAATTTTACATTCTGATGAGGTAAGTAAAGTATCAATTGTTTACTTTGTTCACACTGTGCACTTGCTGGCCTGTTTATGTCAAATATTTTTCTATTACTATTACTCGCGCTGCACAACACCATTCAGTGTGAGCTGCAGTGCTGACTGTGGACGAGAGCAGTTATTTACATTTTGTTGGTTAATGAAGTCACTTTTAAAAAATATTGTTGAATTTATGTTTAAAGGTATATTATTGCTATGTGTATGTGCTATGTGGTATTTCCTGCAGAAAGGGAGGGATTTGGGTCAAATAGTTGAGCCAGGAGTTGTAGTATATGCATGCTACACATTTAGCTTTACAACGTACGTCCCTACAACAGACATTCTCTCTTGGAGAGTTCAGTGCAGTGACCACATGTGCACCCGTTGAAATGGAAATCAATATTGTTGATATCTTGCAGGTCGTGGGTAACTATATGGACAGCGTACGATTTTCTGTTTGCTGGCCGCATCATTATAAGCTCAAACGGGGGCTCGGCAGCAGCTTGAGCTAGCGTGTTTTGTGTGTACGAGAGTGAGAGAGGTAGAGAGGTAGAGAGAGCAAGAGGGGAACAAAGCAGCCACTGTGAGTGCTGTCCAGAGTAGAAATTTACTAAACTTTACAACTTTACTAAATTCTTTAGCATGTGCAAAACCTTTTAACACAAGCAAAACTAATAACACAACCAATGATTGGTGCAAAACAAATACCATGACCAATCATTGGTCATGTTATTGGTTTTTACGTGTGCTAAATTGCACATGCTAGGTCTTAGTAAATCAGGCCCCTTGTGTATAATTTGTTGTTGAATTATGCACCTGCTATTACATGAGCTGAAAAGCAACGGAAAATGCGTGGAGACAGAAACAGAGTTGATTACATAGTGCAAGTAGTTGCTACATAGTTACAAATGTACCCATTGCCATGTACTTAAGCACTTGCATTTTACACCAAATGACAAGTATGCCATTATCAATAATAGTATCAGATACAGCAGCAGATTTTAGGCTGTATAGTTCTGTTTAGGAAGAACCACCCCTAGCAACAGAAGAAACAGGGGGCATGGGAGGGCTTGATCTGTAACATTGGGGAAATTATTGGTACTTCTTTTGACAAAGTATTGCAGGGGTCAAATGTTTTTGTGACCTCAAATTTAAACTATTTGGTCACTGGTGTGACCGCAAACAATTGGTGTGATTACCAATTAATTTCTTTTATACCGCGTAGACCTATGAATAGTTATTAAATGCACAGCAGGTTCAATGGTAACATAATGACAAAATAACCTCAATCATCTGGAAGTAGGGTATGAAATGAACCTTTTTAACCACTGGCCAGAGGGGCCTGTGGATTTTAAAAAGCAACATTTTACCAACCACATTACTTTTTACAATATAACACAACCTGGTTGGCTACTGGCCAAAGTGGCTGCTAGAGTAAAAATCTTCCCTGTCTGGAAGTAGAGGACTGATTTGTGAGACATTTAAATCATTTGCATTGTTTTCCTCAAACTATATTCTGTAATTCTCCATCGATTTGGAATATGCTATTCAAATTAATGTTGCTACTTAACCAAAACGCATAATGACCTTAATCCAACAACTGTATCTGAAAGAGGACCCCCTGATTTGTGAAACCTATTTTTAAATAATTTTTTGAACAAACAATATATTCAATATGGGCCTGGAATGAGTTATTCAGAAGCCTATACTATATAACCAAACTATATAACCAAACTGTATAACCATACTATATAACCATACTATATAACCAAACTATATAACCATACTATATAACCAAACTATATAACCATACTATATAACCATACTATATAACCAAACTATATAACCATACTATATAACAAAACTATATAACCATACTATATAACCAAACTATATAACCATACTATATAACCAAACTATATAACCAAACTATATAACCAAACTATATAACCAAACTATATAACCATACTATATAACCATACTATATAACCAAACTATATAACCAAACTATATAACCAAACTATATAACCATACTATATAACCAAACTATATAACCAAACTATATAACCATACTGTATAACCATACTATATAACCAAACTATATAACCATACTATATAACCAAACTATATAACCAAACTGTATAACCATACTATATAACCATACTATATAACCATACTATATAACCAAACTATATAACCAAACTGTATAACCATACTATATAATCACTTCCAAGTGTACCTAGAAAAGGATCCCAAGTGCTAAACATTGCAACTTTTATAACTGTAATTATCAGCAGACATACGCTACTATCCATTGTTCAATAAAAAAAATAAAAATGCTGGTGCTCTTTACATTTTGATAGGTGCTCCTTAATCTTTTGCTGGTGCTCTTCAGTTTGGGAGCATCAGTGCAAGTAAGTAAAAAAATAATAATATTTTTTTTATTTTTAAAGTTAATTTTGAGCACTGTATTGGTATGGTTAAGTGGAAAATGTGTTGTATTTGTCATTGTAACTCACCTCTTTGTTTTTTTCCTTTGTATAACATGGGTGACTGAGTCAGAGCCAGTATGCCGCTAGCAGACACTGGTTTCCTCACCTTTGTGTTGGGGGGAGTCACTGCTAAAAAAGAGAGGGATGGGGGGTAAAAAGAAAAGGAAAGGGTGGTGTTTCATAAAAAGGTTTCTTGAAGGAATATTTAATTATTCAATAGCCTAATTACTCCCTCCCCCCCCCCCCCCCCCCCCATTTCAGGATACCATAATGTTTGGGGAAAATGTTTTCACAGGTGATTCTGATTAGGTCAGGTATGTTCAATTGCTTCCACTTTCACACTGTGGCAAGCACAGGGATGCAGGGTTAAGAGAGCTTTCAGTATCTAGTCTAGATTCTAGGCTTGATTCTGGAGACTGGTTTAGTTTTTCTTATTTCTCAGCCTCATAATAGCCTTAATGGCACAACTCAAGTCCTCATGTTGACAAACGCCAATAACAGACAGAGACATAGGCCAAACCTTAGCCTTACCCAAATCAATGGTTTGGAACATCATTAAGAAGAGCGAGCACTGGTAAGCTCAGTATTCACAAAGCGCCAGGTAGGCCAAGGAAGACCTCTACAGTTGATGACCATAGAATTCTCACCATAATGAAGAAAAACCCCCTAAAAACAAGAACTTCAGAGGCTACACTGCGAGATGCAAACAACTAGTTAGCTGCAAAAACAGGATGGCAAGGTTACAGTTTGCTAAGAAGTACAGAAAAGAGCCTGGAAAAAGGTCTTGTGGACAGATGAGACCAATATTCACTTGTATCAGATGGAAAGAGCAAAGTGTGGAGGCCAAAAGAAACTGTCCAAGATCCAAAGCATACCACCTCATCTGTGAAGCATGGTGCTGGGGGTGTTGTGGCAGCCATTCATGCCCAAACCATAGGTACTGGCTCACTTGTCTTCATTGATGATGTAACTGCTGATAGCAGCAGCAGAATGAATACTGAAGTGTACAGAAACATCTTATCTGCTCAAGTTCAAGCAAATGCTTCCAAATTCATTGGACGGCGCTTCATCCTACAACAAGACAGTGATCCCAAACATACTGCTAAAGCAACTAAGGTGTTTTTCAAAGACAAAAACTGGAAATGTTTTGACTGGACAAGTCAGTCACCCGATCTGAATCCAACTGAATATCCGTTTCATATGCTGAAGAGAAAACATACAGTAACTAGCCCCTGAAACAAGCAGGAGCTGAAAATGGCTGCAGTACAGGCCTGGCAGAGCATCACCAGAGAATATACTCAGCACCTGGTGATGTCTGAGTCACAGACTTCAAGCAGTCATTGCATGCAAATGATATGCGACAAAGTAAAAAGCATGACTACATTCATTTACATAATAACATGTCCCAAACATTATGGTGCCCTGATATGTGTGGGGGTGTCTATGTTTACAAAGTGCTGTAATTTCTACATGGTGAAACCAAAATATACAAAAATACTTTGATAAAAGTATGAGAATCTGCACTTTAACCACATGTGAATTGTTTAATTACAAATCTAAAATTGTGTAGTTCAGAGCCAAATCAAGAAAAAATGTCTTTGTCCCAAACATTATGGAGGGCACTGTACAAGGGAAGCTATTCTTAAGTTTCCAGTATTTTTGAATTGCATACATCAACATGCCAAACAGAAACCTCTCAGCTCCCCCTAACTCAACGCTCCACACCAGGAGATGAAGAAAATTAGTAGGCCTAAAAACTTCAATACATGTGATTCAAAAATTTTTATTATGTTTTTTTTTTTTTTTGCTGTTTGAAAGATGGTTTCTCAGATTGTTGCTTTTTTGACAAATGCGATACTACTTCGTTAAATATTAAATATTAAAAATAAATACTAAATATTAAAAATTCCTACCTGAAAGGCCAGAGCCCTCTCCTGGAAGGCACGGTAGCTTATCATCAAATGTCAGCGATTCAAGGCCAACAGACTTGCCGTGGAGCGTTTCTGTAAAGTCTAGATCCTCCAATACACCAAGCTGGCTTTTATCAGCTATCCTGGACATGAAAGCTTCATCAATTTCTTGCATCCTGGACCTGTGCCCTGCCACCTCTGTGGTTAACAGGTCACATGTTTCCTTTAACTCATCAAGTTCCTGTAGTCTGTAAACACCCTCCAGTTCTGGATCCTCCAAGACCTTCAGGTCGTCCAAGTCCTCTACTGTACGGTCACCTCTGACATATTTTTCCTTAAGTCCCACCACCTCATTCCTTGCTCTCTTTCTGCGAGGCCAGTTATCGAGGTTTTCTGGGGTGTATCGTCCCCTGCTCGGAGGTGACGGTGTCAGAGGGGCAAGTTCTCCTGCTCCTGACGGTGATGGGGTACTAGCTGTGTGCCCTGTAGGTGTGTAGGACTGGCATATATAAGTCTGAACACCACCATTCCCCGGGGTGTTTTTGGCAGGTGTTGCATGGCTGCATAGTGATGGAGAGGCATAACCTGCATCCCTGTGCTTGCCACAGTGTGAAAGGGGACTATCAACTCTTGGGGGTTTTACAGTCGCAGGTCCATGGGACCTTAACCTTGTGCTGTTCTCGCCTACATCCTCCTGAGCGCTGAAGGAGTCTGTTCGTCTGAACTTAAGCTTGGGCAGGCCAGAGGGCTGCATCTCCAGCTCTACTTGATAAGTAAGGGCATCAGGGGTACTTGGCTTCTGTTGCCTGCGTAGTTCTTCTGAGGCACAGGGAGTAGAGAACTTTGGCACCCCCTCTGGTCTCCCAAGACGTGCTGCAGCAGCCCTCTGCTGACGATCTGCCGTCCGACGGAAACCATAGCTCTGTCCAGGAGTCGTTGAGGAGGGTCGAGGCGGACTGGTTTCAACTCGGATCTTGGATTTGGAAGGTTTCCTTGAAAAGGTGACATTCATCTTTATACCTCCAGACAGCTGGGTTTTCACTATTGAGGCATTGCAGATGTCAATGCTGTCATCCTCTGTGGTGGTTATGCTGAACTGGGAGGAATCAAACGGCTGAGAATCCGACTGAAAATCTGTATCCGATTGTTCCTGTGAAAGCTGCAAAGAGACCGACTCCGGCGTGAAACCAGAAACGACAGCTCTCTCCACCTCAGCGAACTGAATATCTTGGATTTGACTAACAGTATTGACTGGATCACAGTCGCTAGGCGGAAGAGATTGCGAACTTAAGTGCCTTTTAATCATACCACGTGTGACCCGACAGCTCTCATTTACAGCCATACATTTGGGTGAAAAAGAGCCTGAGGTGACAAAGGCATTCTCACAATGGGTTCTGTCGGATGTTTTTACCAAATTTTCAGTTGCTCGCAATTTAAAAGGCATTTTCTTGGGTGTAGCTTTGGTATTCCCAGGAGTCAGTACATCAACTCCCGACAAAACATCTTTGGCTGGAGTTCCTTTCGATCTTGTGAGAATCTGATTAGCAGGTCCTGGACTTTTCAGTGGGGTTCTTGAGGAGGGTGTTGGAGGGGAACAGTGATCAGGGGCATTTGTTCCTTTCCCCTTCTGTAGGTCAGGGGAGTGGAATTTCCCTGTTGAATATAAGGCAGGGTCTCCTTTTTCTGTGGTGCTAAAGTTTCTCATTAGTCTCTCCGAAGACCTCTGGACACTATGTGTCTGAGGCGTTTTTGTTCTCGTTTCTGTACTGCTCAATCCGGGGCTTTCAGGAGTTCTTGATGAAGGAATATTGGGGGAATTAATGCTTTTATCTGGGGTTTTATACACACTGGCCCTATTCAGACTCTTGAATGGACTGCTAAATTTGTTGGGGGTTTTTAATAATATAGGAGAACTTCGACTTGATAAGCAAGGGGAATCTGGAACTTTAAATGCAGCACCTCTTCCTTCCAATTGGACTTCCCCCGGTGACCAGGTGACGCATTTCCGAGGGGTTCTGGAGTAACCTTCCGAGTTTACACACATGACATTTGATCCTGCTCTCAATGAAGGCTGCAATACACCTTTCACTGGCGTCCGCACTGGACTGTCTTTCAGAGGTGTGGCCATTGTGAGACTGGCACTGGCAGGAGATCTGAAAGGACTTCCCCGCAGCTTCATCCCCATTTCTCCTAATGAAAACTCGGTCACATGGCTCTCTGTGTGGCAAGCACCTGACATCCTCGGTAATGTAGGAGAAACCTTCTGTGACTGTGTAAGAGGCGAGTTCCTGGAAGGTGTGCACAAAGATCTCTTGGATGGCGTATGAGGTGACTTCCTGGATGGTGTAGGAGGTTTCCTGGTAAGTGTACGAGGCATATTCCTGGAAGGCGTACAAGGCGACATCCTAGAAGGCGTACGAGGAGACTTCCTGCATGGCGTACGGGGAGACTCTCTACATGACGTACGAGGAGACTTCCTGCATGGCGTACGGGGAGACTCTCTACATGACGTACGAGGAGACTTCCTGCATGGCGTATGGGGAGACTCTCTACATGACGTACGAGGAGACTTCCTGTATGGTGTACGGGGAGACTCTCCACATGACGTACGAGGAGACTCTCTGCATGGCGTACGAGGAGATTCTCTACATGGCGTACGAGGAGACTTTCTGCATGGCGTACGGGGAGACTTCCTGCATGGCATACGGGGAGACTTCCTAGGTGTCCTGCCACCACATTCAGATCTGCTAGGTTTTTCAGGAATTTTTCTTGGGGTCTTCTTTGGACTCTTAAAAAGAAAAAAGTAGCGGTTTACTGCAGTGTCTTTAAATGTAAGGTTGCCTGTACATGCTTCAATTAAAAACCAATTTAAATTTTGAGGACAAATACCTCAAAAACCTCAGAATCTGCTGAGACCAAAAGCTGTCTCCTGGTGTTCCTCCGACCACAGGGTTCCAGTGAAGCAGACCGCTTGGGTGACTCTGTTGCACCAAACAGGAGTCGCACGGGAGATCTAACCATCTTTACATTGAAGTCACCTACAATAACAATTGGGTCACATTACAATCACACAAATTTGCATTACATTAATAAATCCACAGGTTTTATGTCACAGAACGTAAAAGGGCAAAATGAGTTCTTATTGTAATCACTTTTCAGAATAATGAAGGCATTGCAGATTGTAAGTGTTGTAAATTATGAGGGCAATTTCTCTTAATACAGATCCTATACACTGTAAATACCACATGCAAAATACTATTTAAAGAACGCCTAAAATGGTCTCCACAAACCACCTAAAGAGCCTCCAATTTTTCAGTTATCCAAGATTGAAAGTATATTCAGAACTCGGCGTTTCCAAGTTCCAAAAAGACAATGCTGCATCTATCACGTCTTTTATAACCTACCAAGTTTAAAATACGCAAAGCCATGAAGATGTTGAATCAACTAACACAATACAACCATACTCCATTACCAAATATTACATTCTTGTTATTAAAGCCTATATGTGAAGTTTGGCGCACCCTATTCTACTAAGCTTTGCACTTCTCCATTGCCATTTTGATTTAATTATTCATTTGTTTGCATAATTTGAAGCAAAAATAAACAGGTGACTTTATTGTTGCTTAGAATTATGATATAAATAAATAAAAATTACACAGCAGCAAGTTATGGTAAAATGAGTCAGACCTAGAGAGGCAATTACCATTGTTATACAAGTAACTGAAAATATACCTCATTGAACCCACACATTTTCAGAGCTCACCCAGTTTTCCGTCACTGATAGCGAGTTGTGAGGAGGAAATGACTCTCTCCAAGTTTCTTGAACACATCTGGGAGCTGGAGTAGAAGGAGTTGGAATGCCTTCTCGTGAAGGACAAGTTCTTTATCCTTGGACTCCTCCTCAAGTCTGCCAATAAGTTTAAAGAATAGAGCAGTTTAGAGAATTGAGGGGAAAGTACTGTTGCACCATGAAGTACAAAATGTAAGGAAGAATTTTGAGAGGGTTTTGCAGTTCATTCACACTATTGCAAAGATGTAGCTGCAGGCTCCTGATGGGAGTGCTCACTCAGGGCGTGGGGTGAGCCGACAAATATGGATATCACTAACCCAAGTCTATAATACATTTGGATATGCCCTGTTGTGGCAGGGTGGTTGCAAGCTGGACAAAGTTGCTTGCAATACCACTGTGTACATGACCCCTAGCTATTCCTAACACAACAACATGTTATGACAGGAATGAATGATGCTCTTCCGCTCATCTCTCCCGCAGTGCGCCGAGTAGCTTTCAGTGTGGAGTGGTTCGATTGCAGTGCCCCTCGTGCTGGTGCCAACAGTATAGCAGTTATGCGCGAGCCAATCACAACCAGCAATCTAATGGGGGAATAAAATGCTGCCACAAAAGCCACGGCAGGAAGTAGGGCTGACATTCTGATCACTTACCACTTCTCAATTTGGCAGGAGATTCTTCCACAATGCACATGTCAGATGGGTCAGACTTCCTGAGTTAGGAAGCAAAAGCAAATTTAGCAAAGACATATATTTGTTTTTATGACAAAGTTTCAGACCGAATAATCAAAACATTGTGTAGCAAAAATAAATATGTGTATTTCTATTTATACTACTCCTTGTGTTGTGAAATTATTATTACTACTACAAAACACCGCTTTACAGGTAAGAAAAACGGACCTTCCAGTCTTCTGCCTGTGCAGCAATCGATTGGACACCTGCTTGTGGAGCGGTGTCTCCGCAACATTCTTTGTCAACAGTGTATGTCCACCTGAAAACACAGAAAGGGAAAGACCCTGCCAGTGTAAATCAGCAGCTGATATTATCAACAGTCACTGCACATAGATATTCACTTTCAATGCAACTGCTTTGAGTACGGGAACTGCACACAAATCATTACCGCTGCCATCTTTCAACTGTGAACGTTTGCGTTTGATTCCCTCCACAACGGACACAGACTGGCTTCGTGGGAGCTTGGCTTTGGCATCTTGATGAAACAGGTTCCTTCGGACCTTTGTGACTTCTGCATAGAAATATAAAGTAGAATTGTGACACGAGATGACAGTTGACAGATGAAAAAAATCTACGTTGGAAATTTAAATTTCAGTCTCTAGTAAATCTTGTTTACCTTGTACTGCCTGCTTCTGAGGTGGTGGCAGCTCAAGGGAAGGTTTTTCTACTGGCGGACACACATTTGCCTTTCCCTACGAAGTTGATGGATAGAGGGGAGGTCAAGAAAAAATAACTAATAACTTGAGCATTGCTTTCAGGGTACGTTGGCATTTACACGTACCACCCTTGTGGATTTCCTCGGCATTTCGATCTGGCGAAGACCTTGAGATGCATCAGTCATGCTTCGGTGTCGGGTGAGCATTCCGCTCCTGAAAAACAATAACAGCGAAGATCTCTTAGCCAGGTTATTGCGTTCCGTTTAGCGTTTGAAAAGGACTCCTGCAGGTGCTTTAGTGAGGTTTCTCTCGGAGACGACACCGGGCCTCCCGCAGGCCACTCTGCTCCCACCACGCGGGACTCACCTCCTCCTCTTCTTCGCCGAACGGTCGCGTAGCTCCTCCAGTCGGCCCCCCGCGTCCGAGGCCACGCTGCGGGTGACGGACGGCTGGGAGGCGGCAGGGGAAACGCTCTCCTTTGCTATGGAGTCGTCGCTGAGGAAATCGGAGGGGAGGACTGCGGCGAGTGCCTCGGGAAGCTGGGTGCCCAGGCTGAAGTACATTTCCGCCAAAACTTTGGGAATAGCCGTCATGTACCTACAGCCCAAGACAAGCGAGTTGGTTAAGGAATTACTCAAATATTCCTCTCACTCAACTAATCTTAGAAAGTAATGTAAAAAACATACGCTGGGAGGACTTCATCTTCAAGGAACTTTGTTAGGAAAACTGGGTCTTTTGTTAAGGAGATTATACGCAACATATTTGCAACCTGGGGGAGAGAAAAACAAAACAACAAAAAAACAACCGAAAGACACAATGAATGGCACACAAAGGGTCCGTCCCAATATTCTTCACTCCCCACCTGCTTTCCTCCACTCCCCCACTACCACTCCTCTCCTCTCCTACCCGCAAGTAGGCAAAACTGCCTGAACGTTTCGAGTACAAGTATTGGCATGTACAATGTACCTTACATTGCGGTTTGCGTCGAGACATTAATTAATATGTAACCATTAATACGTAATTAAGATGGAATCAGCAACATTAGATTAAAACACAAAGATCTGTTTCTGGGGCGCGGAAGAGAAGAGGTGGTAGTGGAGGAAAGGAGGGTGCATTTTTCAAGTAGTGGGACGCACTGAAAGACTTAACTCCCTTTCTCCAAATGGAGACAGCTATTAAAATTACTTGTGCAAAAAAACAAAATATGGGATCCAAAGAATTACATAATACATAAAAAAAAAAAACTTGTAATCACATTTATCTAGTCAGAATACAAACTGACACAATGAGAACGGTAAGTCATCAATACTGCAGAGGTAATATTATTTTTTATTTGCTTTGTTGGATTCTGTTAACCGGGGAAATGTAAAAACTGCACACTTTTAATACATCCATTTATATAGCTATAAACACTGAAGCGATACATGTCAAATAGAGCAAAGTCTCGTTTTGCCGTAATTTTCTTTTGTGGCACTCACCTGGTTATGAGTCCAGCTGCTTCAACAACAACACACGATTGCCAATTAGAGTAGAGGACGTCAGCAATGTGGCTATATTTTTTGATGAGCCGGAGGCATTTATTATGTCATAGTACACGGAGTTCATTGCTTACCTCCTCAACCATCTGTTCTTGGCTCTGGGAGTCAGAATGCGCTGCAGGAAACTGCCTACACATCTCCAGCCTCAGCACAGCCTGCAGCTGGCATCTGCGGAATACAGCTCCATCAGTGACGTGTCAGGAAGTATAATAGCTTCTGATATACTAGTAATATGCTGCGGGGCCAATTCTGCAAAGGTGCTGATTTTGTGTAATGATTTTTTTGCTATGAAGCACTGAAGTGAAGACTCCATCAAGCTCAGAATTTTGTGATATCAACTGGCACAATACCAAGCGTGTGCATTGTCCTACCTGGGACAAATTGCTTTAATGGTTTTGTCTGAAAAATAATACCTTCAGTGCTATACATTCTGTGTAAAGATTTTCTAAATGACTTCATTAATTTGGTTGTTGCTGATAGAACTGCTGCGTTGCCAGGCGGACAACCGCTGGGGATATATTTACAGTGACAAAGTTTACCATTAGGAATCTGGGGGGGGGGGGGGTTTGGGGAGACTCACTCTCTAATTTTGCTTTCAACATCAAGTCCATTTCCATAAAGCTCTCGTATGCATTTGCCGGATTTTAGCAGATTCTGCTGTACAAGGAGTGAGGAACGCCCCTGCAAAGCACAAAAGCAGACACTGAGGATGATGCACAGAAAGGAACCGTCAAAGGTACGCAGAATGATTCTCAAATCATGGCTAACCTCGTGGTCTTGTGTGGGTTTCAGGAAATTTATCAAAAGGGTGAGGAAATTCTGGACTTGGGTGACAAGGGAACGGTCCCTCTCAGCTACCGCTTTCTGATAGGCCAATGCCACATGTGACAGAAGCTCTTCTTCACTCTTAAACTCTGGAAAAAAACAAGCACATCAGTAATAACAATGATATTTCACAAAGTTAAAGGCATACTATACACAATTTTCATCTGGAAAATATAAAATTTCCAGGCTAAGCCATATCTCTGATGCACTGGTAATCTCTGTCTTTGCCCCATTTGCCAAATATGTGCTCCTCTGCCAGTATTTATTATTCCAAGATGTGTTTGAGATGTTTCTGGGTGTAATTCTCATTTCTGTGTGGGTGTGGCTACAGAGTTTATGGGGCGGGATCAAGCTTCAGAGGAGTGTTTGTAGCTAGCTAGGCACTGTAATGGCAGAGGTGAACAAGCACAGAAAAGTGACAATGACAAGAAAATGACAAGCCGACAAGGGCTTGATTCAGCCCTGGAATTACTTTTCCTCAATGGCAGCAGCTCAAGTTCACGGAGTTGCCGTGTTTTCTGTTAGACCTGTAAGTAACGTTACCTCCTGCTATCCAGCTAGCTACGTTAGATAGCTAGATGCCTTTTGTATCTAATTCTGGGTGAGGTGGCGGACGGAAGAGGAGACTTCTTTGATTGTAAGCACAGGACCAGAGCAAGGCTAAAAAATGGCGCGCCTTAAAAGACAGCTTGTCTCTTTCCGTTTGCTGAGCTCCTCTGATGAGACGACACTCACGTGCACTGCTGGGGCCTGCCTTGCCTCTGTCCCCAGACCGTCTCTTCCCTAATTTTGCCGGGCCCCTCTCGCTCCCCGAAGGCTCCTCTGTGCGGCTCTTTTGAGCCTTTGCGTTGAGCCGCGCCACGTTCAGCATCTGCAACGAGCGGCTCATCGTCTTCATCTTCTGCCTCACGGGAGTGCGCTGAGCACCGCCTGCAGACACAGAGCCAATTATCCACTAAAAAAAAAACAAGACTCCCCAACTGACCCACATAGAGCATAGAAAAGCCTGCCCTGGATCCAATTTCAATCAACATTTATCCTTAACCTTACAACCTAATTTAGTTTGTTATAACCTAACTTTGACCACCAGTTTGGGGAATTCATACATCTTCATTTGTGCCACCGTCTTTCTAAATGTAAAGATACGCTGATCAACAGCAAGGATAACAATGGCATATAGCTCCTAGAAAACCAATGCTCATTCATTTTATTTTTTTAGCTTGCATCATCTTTACATTGACATTCCTACCCACTCAAAAGCTACCGCCAACCAAGGTACAGTGTCCCGTTTAGCAGATGATAAATGTGCAATGACAGGGTAAAGGGCCTCAGATGCACCCTATCTGCCACATCTCTGTAGCCCCTGCATACATTTGACCACTGAACTTACGTTTCTTGCTCTTCTGTTTAGCGTTCGCCGCTGCAGTCATTCCCTGGTACAGCTCTGACAGGGAGCTGCTCAGGTCTTGCTGTGTATCTAACATTTCATCTACAGCCTCATTTTCCTCAGGCACAGCGTGCAGCAACCTACACATGGCAGAAAACCGCAGGAGAAAGACCACTCACTCATCACTACTCAAATCAATTGGTATGTACCCAATAAAAATACAATGCAGAGCCAAATAGTAAATGATGGTATTATAGCAGAAGAACATGCCTCATAGACTCCATTAGATGGGCGCTGACTCCTGATTGATCAGAGTGAGGAAACCATCCCTCAACAACACCTGCTGTTATTGGGCACGACCAGTGATTGAGCTCCTGCTGTGCCCACTCAGGGACACAAGAATGGACTGCCTTGGCTGCAAAATGTGGAATATGTACATGACAAGTAGAGTTGTTATCAAGCTTGTCACATCAATACATTGCAGCCAGGTACTGCAAATAAATAAAACCATAAACACAAGTACACACTGAAGTTAAATATAACTAGGCTAAATAACAACAGCAATAAATTATTAAGCAGCCAGGTGTTGGCATAATAAGGCAGTCTCCATAAGGTCCACAACATGAATTTCTTGAGTTAAAGAAAGTTCAAGAGCTTTCACAGTCTTTCATTTATTCACAGTTTAATTAGCTCTTGTCACAGCAGGTTTGAGTCATGGCACCGAAATGATGATGATTTTAAGGTGCATTCCACTTTCTAATTACACCTCAGTCCCTCAATCCCTGAAATGAATGCTTAATGACATCCTGGCTTGTGATCAAAACGAGAGCACACTCCAAGGGCTTAAGAGCTTAAGGGGTAACTTCAGAATGCTGACATGGAGAAGATTACCCACCTGCCTCAGCAGAGTCATCCTCCTCATCATTCATGATGTCATACACGACACTCAGAACACTGGTGACAATGTCGGGCAAGTCAACGGAATTGTCTGTGGTCGCTGGGGAGACGATATGAGCTGACAGAACGTCTTGAGCGTGAGCAACCTGCGGTTGGACCATAACGAGCAGGGCGGTGGACGCGGAGAGAGGGGAGAGCACAGCAGTGTGGGACCGGTCTCCATCACTGACCTCGCAATACTGCGAAACACAAAAACAACAGTCAAGACGAAGACCAAACCTGCCTGAGCACGTGACATCAACGCGGGCGCACACAAAGACCGTTACCATGTTTAGCGACTCGGCCGACAGCTCCCTCAGCAGGTGGTGCAGCGTGACGCCATCCTGAGCGACCTGCGAAGCGCCTTTCGCATGCTGCAGCACCCAGCACTCCGATATACTGCCCGTCAGGGGCAGAGAGCTCCAGCTCTGGAGAACGCCCTTCAGTGCGATGCTGATGGGATGGGGTGAACATCGTCTGCCGACGTGCGACCGGCTCAATGGAAACCCCGCAGGTTTTCGAGTTCCCATCTGCAAACGTGTTGCATAAGGAAATGTATAATACAGAACCCAGTGTAATGCCAGGCAAGATTTTTCCTACAGTAAATATGATGTAATAGTGCAAAAATGTCCAAACCATTATGAGCAACAATATTTATCAGAAAATACCTTCCAGACTATAGACTGAGGTCTGCAAAAAATAAAAGCACAACTGATGATCTCTCACCTTCTCCCCAGTGTAGGACTCCTTCCAGGGTGGGAAAGGCCAAGCGATGGGTCTGCTCTGTAGACAAGATGTACCCAAAGCTAGAGTCGAAAGAAAAGACATCTTTTCCTTCAATGGTGTGAGCAAGTGATCGGTCACATGGGTCCAGGCCTGGAAACCTCCTCATATCTTCTTCGCCTAAGCCTTTGTTTGAGTCAGAGAGGCAGAGCAGCACGCCCATAGGAATCAGGCTTCCACCAACCAGACTCAGTGATTCAGACAGTGCTGTGCAGCCGACCTGGTCAACCTTTTTCTGCACCTATACCATCAAATGAAGAAAACAACTTTGACAAAATGCACTTTAGCAAGTAAACTTTGAACTTATAAAAACTCCTTTGCTTTTGTTGCAATGGCCATCAAAATCAGTTTACGTGCAAGTAAACAAATACAGACAACATATTACAGAGAGGGGGGAAAGGTTTAACAGCTTCTACCCCCCTCAACAACGAGTAGCTTACCTGACTGTAGTCAGTGGAATCCACCCAGTGAAGGACAACTTGATTTTGGATCATCATATCGCGAAGTGCACAGGGCAGAATACGTTCAGCAGTGTCTCTTGTGTCACTCCCCGAAAGTGACAGGAAGTCTTCCAGCTCAGCTCTGGTGTACGGAGCTTCCGAAACAAGGAACAATACATTTCTACCCTTAACTGACACATCATCATCCAAGGGAACGGTCTTGCCAGGTCGATTCGACCTTCTTGGTCGCAATGTCAGTTTTGTTGGCGAGGTTATATCCGGTCGGTCCCACTGGAAATCAAGTAAACTTTCTTTCACAGCAGTTTGCACAGAACCAGCCAAATGAGGAAAGTGCCTTGATCGCACTGAACATGTACTTATCTTCAATTTCTCTTCTAGTCTTGTATGCAACTCCGCTTCAAAATCTTCGAACGTTTTCTCCAGAACTTCTTTGAAGTCAGATCCTCTTGAAATAGCGTTAGAATTTCTTCCCTCTTGTGAGTGAAAAAATGTGTACCCCCACCTTACTTTATCGAACCCGAACCTGCAGCCGAAATATATTAGGATTCTCAGAACCCCGTGTTTCAATAAATTAAGCTTTAAACTGCTGGGATATGAGTCGCACTGTTGCCCACGCTGGTCAATATCGATCACAAACACAAGGTTATGTGATGCCATTTGATAAGCTTGTTCCCTTAACGTTAGCTAGCCAGCAAACTGAAATGTAAAACTAAAAATACGTTTTTCTTTTTTCTTCTTTACTTACGGTACTGCTAGCTAACGTTCGTTATCCAGCGATTTGCTAGCGCTGGTCACATGTTCTTGTGACATGATGTAAAATCTAGTAATAGAGCGTTCGTTCAATAATTAGATACACTTTAAACAGATGCAATACATTTCAGTTAACACACAAGTGGTCTTACAACTCGTATCTAACTAGCTAATGCGCACTTCTCTTCCACATTCGCCATTTTGCTTACTTTCTCTATCCCCTCAAACTCTTCGCGCTTCAGATTCGAGCTCCCACCCTCTTGCTGTCATTGGCTGCAATCGTCAACATACTATGACCCACAGCGATTTGGATTTGGAGCGGTTCTTCCCTGCTCCCAACGCTTTCTTTGATTGGGTAACTGTAAAACGTCACCGTAACTGTCAAGTAATGATTGGTGCAGTGTGTATCGTTTAAAAACCTGCAAGACTGGCCAACTTAGCATGCTTGCAGTTTTCCTCAAATATGTATTATGCAAATAATGTTCAATTTAAATAGATAGGAAGTGTGACTGCTCGTGCCCGAACAAAGTATCAAAGGAAAATGGATATTATGTGGCCAGAGAACCTGGTACAAGCGTTATGTCGGAATCTAGCTCCATCTACTATTCATCTTTACGTTGAAACGTTATACACTGCCTGGCCAAAAAAAAGTCGCCGTTGCACCTGTCATGCATAGTGCCCACTGTACAAGCCTCTGGAGGCAGTGTTATGATCTGGGGTTGCTTTAATTGGTCAGGTCTAGGCTCAGCAACGTTATGCAGCAATAAAATGAAGTCAGCTGAGTACCTGAATGTACTGAATCGCCAGGTTATCCCATCAATGGGCATATTCCAGGATGACAATGCCAAGATTCATCGAGCTCAAATTGTGAAAGAGTGGTTCAGGGAGCATGAGGAATCATTTTCACACATGAATTGTCCACCAGAGTCCTGACATTAAACCCACTGAAAGTCTTTGGGATGTGCTGGAGAAGACTTTACGGAGTGGTTCGACTCTCCCGTCGTCAACACAAGACCTCGGCCAAAAACGAATGCAACTCTTGACGGAAATAAATGTTGTGACGTTGCATAAGGTTGTCAAAACAATAACACGACGAATGCGCGCCGTAATCAAAGCTAAAGGCGCTCCAACGAAATATTTGAGTGTGCGTCCATCACTTTCAAATGCTCAATATCTGTATAACACAATAAAGCACGAAGGCTTATTTACGTTGTGTTCCCACAGGGAGGGGAAGCAGAGTTGTGGGAGAGGGGAAAAGGAAAGGAAGAGGAGCAGCAATTCAGCAGACTAAGTCGGGTACAACCATAGGGTACAACAGCTTACAGCAGCAACAATAATCATTAAGAATCCATATCGAACAGACTCAATGCATAGGATACATTAGTATTTCCCTATCACTCTCAATACACCTATACCTTACGTCCGTTGTCCATCCAAGGTTGCTAAGCAACTACAAATTTCTTAAACTCACACATACAAAGTAACAACATAGAAATAGCAGACACGAATTCACAACAGAAAGACTAAGGTCCTTCACCCTTGAGCCATGTTGAACATACAGTATGTGTTTAAGTTATTTCATTTTTTTTCCCCCTTCAACTTCTTAACACAATGCTTTGTCTTTGAATTCTTTATTGTTAGTTATAGTGACCAGGTGTCAACACTTCCACCAATTATGAGCCCATTGATCACTCTTTAATTTGAGCAGTTAAAAAAGGTATATTTCACACTTTGAGATCTGGTGGTTATAGTTGTTATAAATTTAATGGAATGGCTGGTTTAGCCATGCCTTTTCCACATGACATTAATTTGATATTTTAAGTGTTCTGCCATCTCAGTATGCCATATGGTTGAGGATGCTATCATGGAAAATGACGACATAAAATTCAGTAGCTCATGGCAAATATATTTAATAATAATTATAATCTGTTTTTGGATGTGTCATGAAGTATGTAGACTATATACAATATTTAATGCTGATATTCCAAATTGTTTTTTTGACCAGATTTACATATTAGGTACAAAAATACCATGAATTAATTGGCTGGTTGTTGCATGTTTTTATGCTTAAAGGACATCCCTTTTTACCATGTATTATCTACATACAACTTTTATACATATATACACAGACAACATTTTAAAGAAGAATGTCCAAAGAATGAAGTAATGAAAGCTGTATGTGAATAAATGAGATGTCACTCAGCAAATTAAGCACATTACAGCAAATAAATGAACAAATAACATGGAAAACATAGCGTGGCAGTGTTCGTAAATATTCAAAAATATTCAGCATGAGGACAGTTATGTGTAGCCTGCTAAGCTCCACACCGTTACAATATATGAAATTGTAAGTTCAACATTTTCTTAAATTTTGATAAAGTTATAGTAGGAATTGATGGAACAACATTTGGAACAACATTTTAGCTTGGCTATTTTGTTAGATCTAAATAGGCATATGGTTGACATATTCGTTTTATTTTATTTGTTTGTTCGTTAAAATTTGTCTATTTACTGTATACAGAATAATATACAGCATAGACAAACATGAATTGCAAACAAATTATATAAACACCTATTTAGGCAATATGGGGACCAGAACCTTTTCGTGAAGCAAGCACATCATAACATGACGGGGTCTATATTGTACGTACTAGCCAAGAAACGTCTGTAGATGGCGCCAGATCACCGATACCTATAAATGTTGTCACAAAGGAGGCGTTTCCATATTATTTTTATTTTACCCGTTTCTCCTCCCTGAACGTGACGTATTTCCTGGAGTCTGTGGACGACTACTCAGCGTAGGTTGTGTGTGGGGGGGAAGCTGTTTGATTTTCGAATTTCGCCTTTAAATGCGTTAGATTTTTTCATCACAGATGGTTTCACTGATATTGTATGAATTACGAAAATAAGCCAGTACAAAGTCTTACACAATGCATCATTGGAACGTGGTATATAGCTAACTGAAGACCACAGTCGGGGAAAGGCAATGGAAAGTTCCCCTCTTTGATGGTAATCCACTAGGCGCATGTGGAGTGTGCAAAGTAGCTCAGTCAGTATCGTTAAGGAGGCTAAAGGAATTTGGGCTGCTGGAGGATTGTATATCGCACTGTTAGCACCATTCCTCTCCTCAGCTCCGATACAGGCTGTTTGTATATTATAACTACGCCGCTATAGGCAAACCACAAGCGGGGCTGCAGCTGAAACATGACGCCGCCGCTGCAGTCGGCTGTTAGGTGGAGTGGAGGGGTTTAGAATAACATTTCCCCGTGCTCCAGGGGCTGTCGGTCTGAGGGGTCCCGGGTATAGTGTAGTGTAGTGTAGGGTTGGGTTGGTGGCCAACAACGAAGCTCCTGCCCGGGACAGGACTGTTTGACGTGGAAAAACTTAAGAACGCGTGTGTGGCGATCGTCGGAAACGAGCTACCGTTAGCTGCTAAGTACATCCAATTTCTAGCTAGCTAGCTATCTTGCTAACGTTAGCTACTAGGTAGTTGGTGAAACAGCCTCTCCACAATATTGGGACAAGAAAACTGGGGAAAGTATCTTAGGAACGGATACAGTCAATATATATCTGCACCTCCGTTCACTAACGTTACCGCAGGAGGAAGACGGAGACTTAAGTCATAAACAAAGTGGATGTCGTTGCAGAAGAGGTTATGGTAAGATTTTGTGATATCGTTCACTTAATTAACAAACTACGCTAGCTAGCTAACGTCATAATCACTTGCGTTGTTTTTGGTAGCTAGCTAGCTAACATTAACGTTCGCTGAAACCGATGTAGCCTCGCTGACTTGTTTGTTAACGTTGGCTAAGCTATGTAACTTAACGTTATAATTAAAAAAACCTGGTTCAAGCGTTGGTACTCACTTGTATGGGCTAACGTTACCTACAGTTAGCCAACCCCGAACTTTTTACTCTAATATACCGTAATCTCGTTAACTGTTTGCTTGATAACGTAGTTGGTGAAAACGATTTTTTAAACTAATGTAAGAACTGTAACGTAGCTAGCTCATAATTATTGGCCCTGCAGCTGTTTGTCAGTGTAACGTTAGCGTTTATATATATATATATATATATATATATATATATATATAATATATATATATATTATATATATATATATATATTATATATATATATTATATATATATATATATATATATGCAGATGCATATGCATATGTAGCTGTATATATGTATGTATGACCTGTATTTGCTAGTTAACGTTTGAGAAAATAACTGACTAGCTAACATTACATGGTTTTATCAATGGGTAGTAACATTAGAACACACTGAAGACGAGGAAGTTGGAGTAAATGCGAGAGTGTTGTGTCGCTATTGTTTATATTTAACGCGTTAATGTTAGCAGTTTGTCCGTTTAGTTGGCCCGAGTTATTTACAGCTAGCTCGCTATCTAATCTTAGCTGTGTAACGCAGAAATGCGCAACTGGGGCATGGAGTCCGGAACACCACCACTCGTGCTAGCTAAATGCAGACAACTCGGGATATCCCTGCCCACAATCTAGACACGAGTCAGATGTCGTTTTTACGTTAGTTTTCTTTCACAAGTTCCCTGCCAGCCGTGGAGCTATGCACTGATATTCCGATAACTAACATTGCCGACAGTGATAGTGAGTGATCTTTTCTTCACTGCGAACACCGTCTTTGTGTTGGACAATTAAGGTAACTTGGCGAGAGTAAGTTAGCTCGTTAGTTAACTAGCTGCCTAGCGAGCTAACGTAAGTTACACAGCTAGCTAAATTAGTTGACTGACTAACGTTAACGATATGAACTTAACTTATTTGTCTGTTTCTTCTTTCAATACTCTGCGACTAAATTTGAGCTTCTAGCTAACTTAGTTACTTGTATATGTCGTATGAAACCTCTGGATAAATATGTGCTCACCTGAAAAGTTATATCAATGTAACTAAACTTACTCATTCTGTAACGTTAGTTAGTCTTTAACTTACTAGAAACATGATATTTTGGCAGTTGTAGTGGAACCTCAATCGGTCAAATTCAGAACTGGAACTGATGTTTGTATATCTTACGTGTAGTATTGGCATTAGCTCATTACAATTACAGTTTGGAAAGTCTTTACAGGAGTGAGGCTTTACAGGTATATTATATCGATATTTTCTCCTTATCTTTTTGATCACCAGAAAGTATTATTTATGTGCAAGAGGTTTTTCGATGATTAATTACTTGTTTGTCTTATGTGATTTTCCTAACTTATGTACTAGATATAGTTCTAGATATATATCTAACTTTAGACATTTTATTTAATAATTTACATAATGACCTTCGTTGAAACATTTTGAGAACATTATGCTTGTGACTTGTCTAAGTCCGTCTGTCCATTGTAGAAATGTTAGGAGAGGAATTTCTCTTCAGCAACAAAACGGGGTATTTTTACTGGCTATCTAATATACCTAGCCTAATTCATTATAGATGGTATAGGTTTCAAATACTTTTCTCTTGTGAATTTGAGCATGATATTGTCGGCAACAACCGTATTTTGTGCCCATGTCGGGTGCGTTTTTTCTGTCAAGATTGAGTTTATCTTCATGGTCAGTTTGAGATCAGCTGCACAAGTGACGTTATTATTATTGTTCTGCTTCTAATGTTTACAGTGCAAGATCTTGTTATTTTTTGTGTATGTCGCGTTAGAAATTCAGTAAGTGGAAAAGCCGTGAAAACTGAGAAATTGCTTTACAACTCAGTGAGTCACCGTAGACAGGGTGGGTCCTGTCCGATGATATCACCGCAGATGTGCAAAAACAATTCCTTGTTCTCTCTGCATTGGTTATCTGTTTCTTGAAAAGTCCTCCATTATATCATCTAAAATGTCTCATGCCTTCCTGTCAACGGCAAGGCAACCGTTTGTTGCCCAACTTGCCCACGCAATTAATTGCAGTTCCTGAGTGGTGTAACGTTACTATAAAGGGTAGCAGTTGCACTTGAATGGAGCATTGGTTACTTGGGTAAAGTGCATTAGTTTTGGTTGTGGCCAGTATGTTTTTACATAACGTTAGGTGAAACGCAAGTGGACGTTTAGGGCTAAACGATAGGCTAAGTTCCAGTCATACATGTGCCGCCTTCAAAATGCATTACCCTAGATCTGCCAAATAAAGACAGAGAAAGGTTCGTTTTTTGGTTTTGTTTAAAGATAGCAGAACAAGCATGCAATAATTCTGGTGTATTGGTTGCCTGATGAGTGCACGTATTCTCGTATTCAGGGCGACTGTTTCTTTTTTTAACTTCATTATAAATTGGCATGCTGCACAATTTATCATATCACATTTTCTTTCTGCAAGGCTGTAAGACTTTTATGTACAATTTCTTATCTTTTTCTTTTTTGCAGATATAATATACAGGAAGCTTGTCTAGGCTACATTCCAGATGTAGAATGTGTTTGTGGATTTGCGTTTGTGACGCACAATACTGGCATTTTCCTGTAAGCATTTCTTAAGAGCAAAAAAAAATCATCCGTTTTCTTGGTAACGTACAAGTTCAAGCACTCTTGGCTAAAAGGTGTTGAGCGTTTTTCGCTGGAAGTGCCCTGGAGCGCTCTAATGACGTCACGGAGAGGGCGTGTACTTTGAAGCGTGGGGTTAGAGCAGGCGTTACTGGCTGGGTTAGGTGTGCAGTCCTGCATTTTGTTTTAGAGCCATACAGAAAGAACAGGAGCCTCGAGGTGAGCTGCATCTACCTTCAGCTTTATATCAGTTTCAGCATCTCTTATTTATTCTTTGTTTGGCATCAGGGTTCATGTTGCTAGGTGGATAAAATATATGAAATACTAACCCTATGAAGAAAGTTACTATGATCCAAACGTTATCACTCTTAATGTCACAGCAAGTTTAATTCCAAAGAAGCAAGTGAGGTTGAACTTGGCAATGAGCAAATTGATACTTTTCATGCAGTTGGTTAGTGTATTTAGATACATTGCACTCAACATACCAGTTAAAGAGCTGGAAACTACAATGCATCAAAATATTAAATGTGAGAATGCTCTGTCCATATTCTTACGCCAGAGTAATTTTCTGAAAGTATTTGTTTTTTCTAAGTAGATTTTTTTTGTCTTGAACAATTTTTTTCTTTAACATTCATAATACAGGAAACATCAGTTACAAATCAAGTGCTTTTCTTTTTGAGTGTGCCAAACTGCGGTTTTACAGTCTTCGCTCTGAGCAGCAGACGCCTGATTGGACTTCGGCTGGTCATGTTGCTCTGGTACTGATAGTAAAGCTTGTGGATAGTTAGTGGAGCAAAGTCCGATACATTCTCAAAGTGAACATTTCTGGAAGACTTAACTGTGGCGGTAGGCTTTAAGTTTCCGCGGCTTTGTGCTTTGCCCTTAAGTCTGTAAATGTGATTTGACAGCTTTCACATGCCATTATCATGATTACTATTATTTAATTATTGGAAGTTGGAAACATTTTTACAGAAGCCATTTTCAGGAAAAAAAATGTTGAAGGCTGTGTAGTTTGACTCCCATTTATTCTATGTCTGCATAGTGTAACAACAAGGAATTGGATTTGATTAATGTACTTCTATCATGGAATTTAAATTCATTTTCCATTCAAGTGACTACACACTACATTTAGCATATAATCAATCTTTAAACAAGTGACTGGAATTGTAGCCTACCTTACATTTCACCATTGATTAGGAGAGGACAGTTTAATACTCATAACTGTGATGCTTTTCTGTTTTGTCTATCTCGGCTAAATTTGCTTATTGTATCCCTGACTTCATTTTTTAGATGTTTATGTCCAATGTTCTCGAAGACATTTTTTGAGGGCAGATAAATGTGGAATACAATCTGGAACTGATGAAGTTATAAAAACCAATGCCACTGCTTAAAATTATTTTGTCTCAAAGCTTATGCGTGGCATTTAATTTCATATACAGTAATGTTATTTTTAGAATAATACATTTGGTTGCTAAAGTCTGGAGAGAACATCTCCTCACAGCATGTTTTTTTTATTTTGGTTCATTAGCCCCATAAAACCAGATTATATGCATTATTTTTTTTATTTTTATATAATTTTTCTCAAGGTCATATTACAATATTAGACATTTGTGTGAGACACTAAGCCATAATTTTCATCTTTAGGAAGCAAATATGGAGAATATCATGAAGATCCTTGATTTGTCATACAGTAAATCCTAGACCATAAGTGGGCAACGAGGGCCGTATCTGTTTCTTGTTTTCATGCCAACTTCTGGCCTTAATTACTTAGCCCTAATATTTACGCCATCTGACATTTTAGTTACATTTCTTGATAAAGCGTATGAGTGACCACCGAAGATGTTCTTATGTCCCTATATGAAATGTTTTACAGTGATCTAATCTACGAGTGAGCCAAGATTGTGTATACAGCAAATCCGCTCATTTAGCTAGGGCAACCGTGGAAACAAAAACCTGCATACACACCGGCCCTCTAGGAACGGAATTGCCCACTCCTGTCCTAGACAGTGCACCTATTTTGCCACACATTACCAATTGGAGCATTCTTTGACAATCTCTGAACTCAAACTCGAATTACCACACAGGTGGCCAAACCTGGTTTTATTATTCATTTGAAGGGAGGAATCTGTTGCTAATTTTATTGCAGTTTATTTCTTAAGGAATTTTTCCCTAGCTTTAATGCACACTTATCTCGAACTCGCAGTGCTTTCTAGTTTGTTTTTATATGCTGTGGAATTTTCCTCCTTGCAGTTATGCAAATGACCGCTACACTTTACAACAATCTGAGCAAGGCAGTGGTGCAGTGCAAATCTAGTAATTGTTACTCCTTGTTTGTGGAGTTTGAGCTGTTTTGTTGGAACAGCTGCAACTGCAGCACAGTGTTTTGAAGGGAGCACGGATAACTAAGCGCCGAAGAGACGGTACAGGGAATTGGAATCGACACTTCTGTTGTCACGTGTTGCTACTTTATCTGCCGTGTCATATAAAATTAAAGTAATCCATTCAAATAGGCTGTTTTCATTTTAGTTTCTTTTCGTCAGCTATGTGAATGCAGGGTTGCTTTTCTCTTAGTAAAGAGCATCACAACTGCATTGCAACCCAGAAAAAAAATAGGCTAATACTGACCTGTTCATACTTCCTGTTTTTCTTATGAATGTTTTATTTTTTACAAAACGGCGCTGTGGCTTTGGGTGGTATAGAGTGTGCATTCCAGTTATTTTGTACATGTGGGTAGTGTTGTTGTGCAAAAAAAACTAGTTTTGCGTTAACCGTTACTGTGCATCTTGGCATGGATGCCACGGGTTTCAGGGACCGTGGTTTGGCTACCATTACATTTAAGACACACAGTGCTGTAGCGTAGCCGGTTTGCTTGCTATTTCGAGCTTTAATGGGCTGTAATGAAAGCCTGCAGCATGACTGCTTCGATCCACTTGTCTTTGTGTCTACCCACAGCTGTTGATAGCTGCTTTTTATGGGTGTCTTAAGCATGTGCACATCCAATGTAAACCTTTTTACTTTTCTTTAACATACTGTACCTTTTTGTTATTTTGGGGAGTTGGTAAAAGTATCATTTTTCATTAGCATTTGTATATATTCCCAAACCGCCCCAAATGCGCTTCAAATGGGAACCTGCGTTTTTTGTGTATTTGCGGCTTTTCGTGTGCGTAGCCTCTAGGCTGGCATGTGGGCAGAGGGGGAAGTCCCAGGGGCTCTGCTAACAGTTCTCATTTAAGCTGCTTGAGTCTTTGAATCTCTCTCTCTCTCTCTCTCTCTCTCTCTCTCTCTCCTCTCTCTCTCTCTCTCTCTCTCTCTCTCTCTCTCTCTCTCCTCTCTCTCTCTCTCTCTCTCTCTCTCTCTCCTCTCTCTCTCTCTCTCTCTCTCTCTCTCTCTCTCTCTCTCTCTCTCCCCAACTGCATGAAAAGTATCAATTTGCTCATTGCCAAGTTCAACCTCACTTGCTTCTTTGGAATTAAACTTGCTGTGACATTAAGAGTGATAACATTTGGATCATATTCTCTCTCTCTAAGACGAGCTTCAGCGGAGAATGTGCCGCAGGTTTCAAGCTAGTCAAGTCCTTTTTCTTGTTTGACCGCATTCACTCAAGCAAAAAAATATAAAAATCATCTGAGAATTGGAGCATCACTATTTCATAATCTGGGATACCGTTTAAGGTATACCGCGGTATCAAACAACCCAGGTTCTGAACCGTGAGCCTTTGCCTGTAATACCGTGGGCCACGTTATATATTTATGTTGCGCAATGCGCATATGCACGGCGCCCGCACGCCACTACAATGGAGGGTTACCTATCCACAGCTCGTGACCACCAGGGGAAAAAATGAAACATCACACTCAAGTTGCTAGCAATATTGAATTGCAACAGTGGACTTTGTAATTTAATATACATTATTCAACTGCACTAGATTACAAGATTGTTGTGTGTATTTTCCGTCTTTAATGCAAAATAAACTATCCGATGTTGCACTGCAGGGCGCTAAAACATTAACGTTATCTCACTACTCATGCAGCAGTCAATAAAATACGATTCATTCAAGTAGACTGAAGCCTTTCCCCACATTTAGTTGCTAAAACGGCAGAAACAATAAGTTTTGCAAAAAAAAAACATCATTGCAAACGTAATCCAATGACTAGGTTTAGTCATTCTGAGTAATGTTAGTAATGTTACGTTGGAAGTCCACTAGATTTTATCTATTTTTGAAAAAAAGATGAAAGTGCCATGAATAGGCTTATTGGAGTCGTTGCCTACCTGTTACTTGCGGAGAAAGCTGTTGAAGCAGGCCCGCGTCATATTGATCCCTCATTGGCTGTTTTAGGTTGTGTGATTGACATTTCTAGGTTAGGCGCCCCCGACCCCTCCAAAAAAAAGTATATACGTTTAATTAAAGTGGGAAAGAAAATAATACCGTAAAATACGTATACCGTGGTATTGTGGTACCGTACCGTACTGTGAAATTTCATACCGTTACATCCCTACTCTGCATTCTCTGAGCCTTTTTTTTTTTTTTCTTCTCTGAGACCTCCCCGCCGTCTCTTGAGAAGTCACACATTTGTGAGATTTCTACAATGGCCCTTGGTTTGTCTAAAGTAATAATATGCAGTCTTGGATGTGCCTTTCATGTCTTCTTGACACAGGAAGATGCTCTCCTTTTGGCCCTTCCAAAGGAAGAGACTGCATTATGTGCTAGTGTGAGCCCGGGATACGCCCTCATTAATCCATGGGAGTTCACTATAAACTATAAACTCAACAATGGTTTCCTGTGTGCGCGCGCACACACACACACACCACGCGCACACATCTTAATCTTCTCTGTCTCCCACCAAGTGTGAAGAGACACAGAGACCCACTCAGCTATAGTTCTGAGCATATCTCCAGACCCCCCCCCCCCCCAAGCGAAGATTATGCACGCCGCGATTTCCTATATTTTCAGGAATTTTGACTCAGATCATTTCCATTTCAGATGTCATTTTATCATCAAACAAGCAGCTTATTTCTCACTTCAGAAATCTCCGCTCCAAGATGGAAATGATTTAATAGCGCTTTACGGTTCGATAATCTGTTGTCGCGTGTATTATCAGCTTTGTAATCGAGCTTTATTTGTTCTGCGCACCGCGGATGCAGCAGATGACAAAACTGCCACAAACTGAGCAGTTATTAATTGGGCCATCTCAGTGATTAAACGAACAAGCTCGTATTGTGCTGCAGTATGGCTTTCTCCTCTCGCGTGACGTCGTTGCCGGGTTGTTCAGCGTCTGACAGGAAGTAATGCAAAGCCTTTTGTAATGCACGATCAGGGTCACCTGCCAGCCTCGCTTATTGGGAAACTCCCCACTGGATTTGCGTTGAGCGGGATGGAATATTTATGGTCATGGTTTTGTTGGCTGTGCTCAGGCTTTTGAAAGGGCAGGATTTTCAGGCTGTTATGACAGGCCTGCCCACCCCCCTGTACATTTTTCAAAATAAAAATGCAGAGGAGTCTCTGATGCAACCTTTGGGTGTGTCGCTTGCTATTTAATGAACAAGATTAGTTGTATGCAAAATTGTACCTTCAAAACTCCTGAAATTAGCATAAAAGTAATGGGATGGCTGTGGCTGGAAGCACTAGATTGTCTCATTATTTAATCTTTTTAAAAACCTGCCTTTTGAACATCAAGGCATCCATCATTAAAATGTTTCTTAAAAAACAATTTATAACATTATTATAAGGTATAGGTTGATGCTATGCCATAAATTGCATTTACAAATGGCTGACTTTGCTACATTTGCTAAAATACTTCCTTGTCAAGAAAGCATGGGTGCAGTACTGTACTCTAGGTGTTCTCCATA